>JAIEZT010000013.1:4595749-4615749 GCA_019594935.1 Periophthalmus modestus | reverse complement strand
TGGATCTAACTGAAGGCACTGCTCTGTCTGAAGCTTAGTTAGACTTTAATCTGAGCTTTACTTTAACACAATCTGACCATAAACAGCTGATTTATCTGACTTAGGTGATCTGATTTGTGCTGTTAAACAAGTCCCTCTCAGATAGCATTACAGTTGCACGCTAGCTAGCATTAGCCGACAGTTCTTCAGTCACTCTCACCTTTTATGTTGAAAATCTAACTCCTGAACAGGACCTTGAACGCTCGTGTTGAATCCATTTTATATTTTGTTTTGAGATTTCCGACAAACTAAAGACGTAGCAGCCTGCGTTTGCTAATCTGTGCATTGTGTCACCATGGTAACCGCTGAACATTTTGCCATAGACTGAATGACTGAATTTTATTTTGGTTGTTTGGTTGTTTTTTTTTTTTGTTTTTTTTTTTGTTTTTTTTAAAGGCAAAACAAAGACAGAGTTTTAATTAACTTAAATCATTATTCCATAGTCTTATTCCTCAAATAGACACATCTTTGCCTCATGTTAGCTCTTATTTTACTAGATTCAAACCGAAACGTCTTAAGTTACAGCGACTATTTCTTAATTTAAAGAAGGGCTGAATTCCCACAGGATTATCCTTGTTCACGATACAGAATTGTCAAAAATGTTTAACTTAACTACGTCTGTAAATTTTAATATATTCGATTTTATAAGTAGTTCATTAGTAGAATCACTAAATCCTACTTCATTAATGATTCTTATTGCCCTTTTCTGAAGTTTAATTATAGGATCTACGTACGTTTTACAGGTATTTCCCCAAATTTCCGAACAATAAATAAATAGGGAAGCACAAGTGATGAATATAATAAATTGAGGCATTTCTTTCTCAGTACAGATTTGGTTTTTGATATTTTACTATATATGAGTTTTCCGACAGATCTACTAATGTTAGACGTACATGGTCAACCCCGCCCCCCCAGCGTGACGTCACTGCAAAAGATATAATAGTTTGTTTTAAAGTGTTAGTTGTCGCGGCAACGGTCCTAATTTCCGAACCCCCCGCGAGGTCGTTCGTCGCCGCTGTACTTACACAACGCCGCCATCTCTTTGGGCAGGTCGGCTCCGAATCTTCCGAACAGGTGAGCGCTGGCCAGGAGGTCGAAGGGGGAGTGGCTTCTCATGGAGTTAAAGCTGAACGGATACATGGAGCGCGGGAAGCCGGTCATGTGACGCACCTGCTGGTCCCGGTTGGCGGCCATCTTGAAAGTAAAGTGCGTCGGTTTTTGAGCGATCAGGAGACTGCAGAGGCTTCAGAGACCCAGGGTTACAATCCGGACTGAATCAGGGCCATCCAGGTCCGTCTGACGCTCCCGGGAGACAGCGGAGAGGAGACGAGGAGGTGAGTGGAGTCTGAAAGAAAGAAAATAATGAAAAAAACGTTGTCATTTTTACTGTTTTTATAATAGTAGCGATAATAATCCGTTGGTATAAAGTGTAAATATCCGACTTGTTTTCATTTAGTCGAGCAAAAGGGTCAAAATGAGTCTGATAATTACGAAGCGTTTTATTGTCTGAGAATCAGGAAGTGTGATGTTAGCATTGCTAGCTGCTATTAGCGCTACTCTTGCTCTGACGTTACAATAAATGAGGTGAATTAGGATGTGAGAAATGCGCTAGGAAAGTGAGGAATAAATTTGGACCTCTGCAAATCGTTTAAAATGAACTAGTTCTGTTTTTTCATACTGGTTCAGCACCTTTAAAGCCCCACTATGTAACATTTCACCCACATAAACAACAACAACAACTGAAACAACTGACAGGCACCTATTGAAAGAGGAGGGGCCCTGTGGAGCTGCGGAGCTGAACAAAAACTGCGATAATAAAGCGATATATTCGGCTTAATAAATGTGCCGCATCCATATTATGGCACGTAGCCGTTATTAATAAAAAAAAAAACTTTTAAAACTTGTGTGTGAACGCCAATGGATCAGAGGAAGCCTTACAAGACTGTGACTTTGAATTCAAAAACCTAGAGATAATCAGGGCCGGCCCCAGCTTTCAGGGGCCCTAAGCTGAATTTGTCTCTGGGGCCCCCGACAGCAGATGGCTCCTGGTTCAACTATTAGTGATTCACATCTGACACATTCTGACTCTGCTCTCATCACTTTGACCAGTTGTATTTGTGTTTATCTGACCAACATCAGACTGAAAACATCCAGAATGTCACAACTACCACAGTCACAAGAACAGAACACAGACATATAAGGGGGCAAGATTTTTTAAATTCTACACATTTTTTCTTAATTTCTGGTGGATTTTAATGTGTCCAGTTGGCGACAGTGGGATTAAATTTACATTATAAAGGGTCACATGGATCAGACCTGGACGACTCAGGGTTTACACAGATATTATGAAGGTCCTTGCTCCGGTGTAAACACATATCTGCCCTCACCTCTGCCCGACTCAAAAACAAATGTAACAGCAGCAGATATTTTACTACTATAGATATAAAACATATATAATTGTTTTAGAGGTATTTTAGTGTTTTTATTTTGGTCGTCAGGTGGGAACTGTTGTTATTTTGTTTGTTTCCGCTGGACCATTTGATAGAGACACACGCCTGGTTTTATGAGCAGAAGTGTGACGTGTCGGCTGTTCAAGATAATTATTGTACAAATGAAGTTAATCAAAGTGTATTAACGGTCATTCTACCTCCTAAGTTTGGATCAGCCAGTGAGGTATGTGTTTGTAATTTTCATGCTTTATTTTATGTCTTTTATTATGTTTGTAATTGTAATTTCTGTAAATGATTTGAGTTTGACGGTGGTGTTGTTGGCGCTGGTGGCAGCAGTGGCGAAGTTTACACATTTAAATGAAAGATTAATTAAGCCATTAGTAAAATAACTCTTTATTGCACATATATTATATTATTTTCAATATCGATGTATGGGCTGTTGGGGGCCCCCTGGTGGCCTCGGGGCCCTGAGCAGCTGCTTATTCTGCTTATAGGTTGGACTGGCCCTGGTAATCAGGATGATATGGGAAAAAAGGAATCACTATTTTTCTCCTTATATTGCTATATCTCAATTTTCGATTCGTTTAGTCGTTTGGTTTTGATTTCCTCTCTTCATCCTCTCTTCATCCTCACTCCCTCCATCGCGTCTCAAGCCAGACCCAAACATAATCGCGCAATCGGATTCCTTTTAGTGCTAGTTGAGTTTACGTCTTGGTTTATTGATTCTGCAGAAACCCGCAAACGTTTTTCAGGCCTCTGTCATATTTCTTTTCGACTCCACCTGTCAATCAAGCCCATCTGAACTCTGGAAGATTCACGGGCGATTCACCGCGCTCCCGTCTCTGTAAAGCTCTGAAGAAGCGTGTGTTCTCTGGATCCCAGGCAACCATCTAACACAAAAACAATCACATTTCTTCCTCAAACTTCTGAACCGTGCTCCAAACCACATACTTTTACTGACAGAGGATTGGCCGCGGACGTCTCGGTTCAAAACCCCCCGAATCGTATCAGTTACGATTAACCAGGACGATTCAGTAATTAACAGAGTCAATTTTGATCCATGTAACCGTACACGTTCTCAGCTCTCTTTCCAGCTCTGGTTTAAATCCGTTTAACTGCTCTTTTGAAGCAGAAAGGAGCAGACCGCTCTCATAGCTGACACATTCAAGTTTCAAAGCAGCCAGAGCTCTATATTTTTATTTTCCTCTCGATCTGTGCCAGGGTCCTGTGTGGTGCCTTGTGATTTCCATCTACACAACAGTAGAATAAAGAGCTCTCTGTTCTCTGACTGGAGACACACTGCAGAAACATGGGCACGGACCATCAGGTATTAAAACGACACACCATTTTCATGTTTTTCTAATTATTCTGAGTCGGTTTGGTGGGACAGTGCCTCTGCTAAATATTTATAATAGTTTTACGTGAGTTAAATGGATGTTTGTGGGGGAAAATTGGAAGGAAAAGTTTAAAAAATGCAAGAATTTCTAAAACAGAATCCCTCTAACTGCAATGGCCAATCTGATCAGTTTATTGGGAAATTTTACGCAAAGCAATAACATCTCCATGGAGACAGACCCTTCACCAGAAAAGTTACACGGTGCGTCTTTATCCTGAGATATTTTTTACAATCTGGATCATAATCGCAGCAGTAGAAGCAGTAACTATTTCATATTTCATTCTATTTCATATTTTTATTGATGTGTGATATTAGACTGTCATTTAGACAACAAATGCATGCACAACTTTTTCATTTTTACATAACAAAACTAAAACTTTAAAAATAAATAAATAAATAAATAATAATGAATAATAATGATAATACAAAAATAAAAAATAAATAAGTCTTGAGTGAATAGATGAATAAGAACAGCATCACGCAATAAATAATAATTTAAAAAAAAATATATAAATCATAAATAAAAATATAATGATGAATAATAATAAAAAAAAAAAAAAAAAAAGGGTGGGCTTAGACAGTTTTTAAAAAGTCAATAAATGGTTGCCACTTTTTATAATTTTTTTTTACAATACCCTTCTTGGAATATCTAATCCTCTCCACTTTCAAAAAAGGACATAATCTCATTAATTAATTCATCGAGTGCTGGATGGAGAATTTTTTAAATTTTATTTCCAATGTAAAAGGAGATGGCGTCTTGCAAAAAGAGAATTAAACGCCAAAACCTGTAGCTGTAATGTTGAATACTGAGGGAAGTTTTCTGGAATATTTCATTGTAGAAGATCTGAGGGAAGGTGTCGTCTTGTGAGCGCAGTTTGGGACATAAATGGACAGAGCTAACCTGCTGGTGATGGGGCATTACCTTCAACAGCCTTACTTTGGATCGGCTCTTTGGTTGCTATGATACTGTATTTTCCAGAGTATAAGTCGCACTGGAGTATAAGTCTGCACCAGCCAAAAAATGCATAATAATGAAGAAAAAAAACATATATTGCACATATAAATCGCATCTGAGTATAAGTCGCACCCCCTGTGAGAAAAAGTGCGACTTATAGTTCGGAAAAAACGGTATTCACAGTCGGAATTCCAAATACAGAACTGCAAATTTGTCCCTATAACTACTAGCCTCGATTAGCTTCATTTGACTGGCCCAAACGCTACAGATGACGTCACACTCACAATCATTTTGAGAACTTTGGCCACGCCCCCTTTTAGTCCTAATCCATAAAAACACATTTTCTGTCGTGAGTTCCAAAATGGCCGCCTTTAAACACCGACACGTGTTGGTTTGGCCCGGACTCCTGAAGTGTCTAAGCAGACGCAGACACCTCATTTAGTCGTAAACCCGACTCGTACCTGCTGCATCGTAAAGAGCTGCACGTGGGAAAGAATCGAGCCGAGGAGCATGTGAAACTATGAGCACGTCGTCTGCACGATTAACAAGAGGCTTTCAAACGGCGGCCGTGTTTGTGAGGACGAGGTCACAGGGGAACGACGTCTGCAAAATCTGGAGTTAAATCTGGAGTTAAATAAGAGCGGCGTTTTTCTGAAGTTAAACTGATGGACAGAGGTCAAAGGTTATTTCAGCAAAACGACTTATATGAGGAGAAGATGAAAGATGAAGGTATAAGAAATGAAAGGAATAATGCACAAAATGAACCACTACTGCTGCTACTACTACAAATACTACTACTACTACTAATATTGCTGCTACAACTGCTACTACTCCTTCTACAACCTCTGCTGCTAGTACTATTACTACAACTACTACTCTGCTACGACTATTATTGCTACTACTACTAATACTACCACTACTACTACTGCTACTCCCATCACACGTCTGCGTCTCCTGTACTTGTCCTTTACTGCGTTAGCGCAGTTTGAGTTGACATTTTGGGTCCAGACTGATGGAGTGGAGTAAACTGGTCCATCACTCTTCTGTAGACGATGCCCTTGACCGAGATACTAGTACTGCTATAAACACAGATACTGCATGTATAGGACTCTGTCTGTGTACTATGGCTGTGTTTTTGGAGATGTAATTTCAGATTTTTTGAGCACATTAAAGTATCTCTAAATGCAACTGGCTGAATAAAATGAAACCAAATTCTATGAAAAAGAGTCCTAGTGGTAGTAGTAGTAGTAGTAGTAGTAGTAGTAGTAATAGTAGCAGTAGTAACAGTAGTAGCAGTGGTTGCAGTAGCAGCAGTAGTAGTTGTAGTAGTAGTAGTGTGTGTATAAAATATCAAAGTTTTGCTTGGTAATAATAATAATTTAGTGTTGAGTATAAAGTCTTAACCTGGAATAAACCAGGACTAAACCAGGACTAAAACAGAACTAAACCAGGACTAAACCAGGACTAAACCAGGACTAAACCAGGACTAAAACAGAACTAAACCAGGACTAAACCAGGACTAAACCAGGACTAAACCAGGACTAAACCAGGACTAAACCAGGACTAAACCAGGACTAAACCAGGACTAAACAGAACTAAACCAGGACTAAACCAGGACTAAACCAGGACTAAACCAGAACTAAACAAGAAATAAACCAGGACTAAACCAGGAAACTACACCAGGACTAAACCAGGACTAAACAGAACTAAACCAGGACTAAACCAGACTAAACCAGGACAGGACTAAACCAGGACTAAACCAGGACTGACTAAACCAGGACTAAACCAGAACAGAACTAAACCAGGACTCAACCAGGACTAAACTAGAACTAAACCAGGACTAAAACAGGACTAAATCAAGACTAAACCAGAATTAAAGTGGGACTAATTTAGGATTAGTACTAAACAGTTGTTGTTCATAATGATTTAATAATGCAGTAATCATGAAGTCTCTGTATCAGATTTTTAAATCTTAAAAACAGAAAAAAACAGAACTAGTTCATTTTAAACAGTTTGCTGTCGTCCAAAATTATTTCTTATTTACTTTATGCATTCAGAACATCCGAATTATGTCATGATTTTTTATTGACACTTTTCACAACTTTCAGAGGCTAGAGCGGAGTTTGTAGTCACAGTAATGCTAACAGCGCACTTCCTGATGAACTGAATTAGCTGCAGACAGTACACAGCAGAATTATTTTGATCTCAGGAGCTGCTTAGGCCTTTTAATGTTCATTTGCAACGTTTCTTCTCCCAATAACCGTGACACTAGGATGTGATATTGTGATCCCTGTTTACGGTAATATGCTGTTGTGGAGAATAGAGTAAGCTGTTTTCCACACAAGCAAATGCCACCCGGAATGAGTGGAGTAATGGGAAAAATTGGTCTGACAAGAAATGCGTCTTGAAAACGCCTCTGACCACAGCTCCAGTGCATAGTCTCAGTTCACAAGTGGGGTCTGTGCTGGGCTCAGTTCAGCGAGTGCACCAAATGGAGACTGGCACCAGAAAACCGCAGGTGAATTATGACGGACGGCTCCGCTCTGCTCCGAGGCTCCGAGGTGTTCTGCTGCTGCCGTGTTATTAAACATGATTCAAATATGTAACACGACCAGGAAAAATACACTCTGTTCCAAAGAGTGAATGAAAGACAGAAGAGGGACTAAAGCCAGACCGAGTGAGGACCGAACCAAGACGAGACCCTAAAACAAACAAACTAAACTAAACTAATCTAAAACTATTATTAAAGGTGCAACGAGGGACTTTTCTACTGGAGGGTGGACACCTGCTTGTCCCTACGGGGGTGTGATTGCTGTTTCTGGAATGTTCCACAGTATGGCAACAGTAGCTCAGTTTGGAGAGTGTCAGATCTACTGATCTGAAGGCCGCGGTTTGAATCACGCTCTCGACATAAAGGTCATTGAGTGGTCAGCTCCACTGGCTCACGGGTTGGTCTTAACCGAGTCAAAGACAGGTCTAAACCAGGTCTAAACTGGGTCTAAACCAGGTCTAAACTGGGTCTAAGACAGGTCTACACTGGGTCTAAGACAGGTCTAAACAAGGTCTAAACTGGGTCTAAGACAGGTCTAAACTGGGTCTAAGACAGGTCTAAGCCAGGTCTAAACTGGGTCTAAACCAGGTCTAAACTAGGTCTAAACAAGGTCTAAACTGGGTCTAAGACAGATCTAAACTAGGTCTAAGACAGGTCTAAACCAGGTCTAAGCCAGGTCTAAACTGGGTCTAAACCAGGTCTAAACTGGGTCTAAGACAGGTCTAAGCCAGGGTCAAATCCAGGTTCAAACCAGGTACAAGACACGTCTAAACCAGGTCTAAACCAGGTCTAAATCAGATCTAAACCAGGTCTAAACCAGGTCTAAACTCGGGTCTAAATTGGGTCTAAGACAGGTTGAAGCAAGGGTCAAATCCAGGTCCAAACTAGGTACAAGAAAGGTCTAAACCAGGTCTAAATCGGGTCCGAACCAAATCTAAACCAGGTCTAAGACAGATCTAAGAGAGGTCAAAAGCAGGTCTAAACCAGGTCCAAGACACATTTAAACCAGGTCTAACACAGGTCTAAACTAAACCTAAACCAGGTCCAAGACAGATCTAAACCAGGTCTAAGACGGGTCTAAACCAGGTCTAAACCAGGTTCAAGACAGATCTAAACCAGATCTAAACCAGGTCTAAATCTGGTCTAAGACAGGTCTAAACCAGGTCTAAACTGGGTCTAAGACAGGTCTAAGATAGGTCTAAATCAGGTCTCTTAGGTCTAAATCAGGTCTAAGAAGGGTCTAAACCAGATCTAAACCGGGTCTAACACAGGTCTAAGACTGGGTCTAAGAGGTCGAAGTCAGGGTCAAATCCAGGTCCAAACCAGGTAAAAGACAGATCTAAACCAGGTCTAAGACAGGTCTAAACCAGGTCTAAGACAGGTCTAAACCAGGTCTAAACCAGGTCTAAGACAGGTCTAAACCAGGTCTAATACAGGTCCAAACTAGGTCTAAGAGAAGTCTAAACCAGGTTCAAGACAGATCTAAATCAGGTATAAAATCGGGACCAAACCAAGGCTAAACCAGGTCTAAACAAGGTCCAAACTAGTTCGAAATAAGACCTAGACCAACCCAAAAGGCTAAACCAGTCCAAAAACCCTGGTCTAACCCAGAATACCCCCATGTTTGAGCCCCCCGTCCTGCAGAGGGGAGTTTGAAGTGCTCTGAGCTCGAGTGAAGGCGCCATGTTGTTTTAATGTCATATTTCCCGTATTGACTTTTTCTGTGTTACTGCTCTTGGCCTCTCTGTGGTTTTTCTTCACGGTGAGGGCCAGCCAGAGGGAGAGTCCCACCAAATATTTTACAAAGAGCTTTTTGTCCAGGAACCCGAGTGCGCCAGACACGTTTCAGAGGGAACACAGAGCAGACGGACAAGGCACTTACACAAGGACACATTTTAACAAGGTGAAGTTAAAAAGAGAGGACTAAACCAGGACTAAACCAGGACTAAACCAGGACTAAACCAGGACTAAAGAAGGATTAAACCAGGGCTAAACCAGGACTAAACCAGGGCTAAACCAGAATTAAACCAGGGCTAAACCAGAACTAAACCAGAACTAAACCAGGGCTAAACCAGAACTAAACCAGGGCTAAACCAGAACTAAACCAGGGCTAAACCAGAATTAAACCAGGGCTAAACCAGAACTAAACCAGAACTAAACCAGGGCTAAACCGGGACTAAACCAGGGCTAAACCAGGACTAAACCAGGGCTAAACCAGGGCTAAACCAGGACTAAACGAGGCTAAACCAGGACTAAAGCAGGATTAAACCAGGATGATGGTTTAGTTCTGTTTTAGTCTTGGTTCAGTCTTGGTTTAGTCCCGGTTTAGTCCTGTCTAGTCCTTGATTAGTCCTGGTTTAGTCCCAGTTTAGTCCCGGTTTAGTCTCAGTTTAGTCCTCGTTTACTCCTGGTTTAGTCCTGGTTGAGTCTTGGTTTAGATCTTGAGTACATTTCAGACACATGAGTGGTCTAACCTGTTGTCTGCGTGTTTTTATTTCGCAGCCACAGCTCTCAGGTACAAATGCGTCCCCATAATTACACCCCGTGGAGATGGGAACGTCCTATTTGAGAACGGGCCGGGACTTGCACACACTGTACAGATGTGGTCCACTTTAATCTTGTTTTGGGGAGAAATCAAAAAGAACCACACGGCATTCACACAGACGGACGAAGCTCCATTGAAAAGGGAAATGGGGCCTGAAGAATGGTGAAGTTTTAAACCAATCAGGTCCATCCAAAGAGCAGCAATGAAAGCCAGATGTGGAAGAACAAAAACAAAACATCGGGTTGGCAAAAAGTTATAAGAAAGAGAGGGAAAAACAACATGGGAACACAGGAAGGAGTTTGAGGTACCGCATGTGTTAAAGGGACAGTACACATTTTTCTAGTTAAAGTGGAACTTAACCCCAAATCCAATTTTTTTCCGCTACCACACTGTGTACATGGTGTTTTAATAGCATTATCTACTGCTTCTTTAGGGGAAACTAGGTAAATTTGCAGCTTTCTGATAAAAAAAACAAACAAACAAACATCTAAGTGTACTGCCTATAGTGGCCTATGCAGTTTCAAGTACTATGTGACATAACAAAAGACTGTCCAGATGTTTCTGATTACAAACACCTGGCTGCAAGGGCGGAGTTTCAAGTGTGGATACCTGTCAGACGAATCACGCTGCTGTTTACACCTCCAGACCCCGCCCCTCTGCTCCCCTCAGCAGCTACAAAAAATAGTGACAGGCAATATCAGTGGTTTTTGTTTTTATCCAAAATCTAGTAATACTACGCCAAGTATCTCACACGATACAATGAGTCATGTATTAAAATGCAGTGAAACTCCACTACTTTTAGCTTGTCGTATACACTATATATACACTATATACTATATATATATCATTCTGCTCGCTCCACTCCAGCTTGAACTGAACATGTAGATAAACTCAAATATAAACAATGTATTAAATAATCTAAACATCTGATAAAAAGAAATCACTTTTTTTATTTTTATTTTAAAGGTCCTGTACTAGCTTTTTTCCCCATGGAATTGAGCAGAAATGTCAAATTATCAGTCGTTCCATTGCACAATTGACAGTTGTCATTAGCATGCTAGTTGTTCTTAGGATTGCCGTGACTACAAAACTCCACTCTGACCTTTGAAAGTTGTGAAAAGTGCTTATAAAGTCATCATGGTGAATTTTCCATAGCTTGGAACGTTTTAGTACCAGTTTTGACCTATATTAGTGCCAGTTTGGACATGGTTTATTCCTGTCTTGATATAGTCTTGGTTTAGTCCTGATTTAGTCCTGGTTTAGTCCTGGTTTAGTCCCGTTTTAGTCTGGGTTTAGTCTTGGTTTAGTCCCGGTTTAGACTTGGTTTAGTCCTGGTTTAGCCCTGGATCAGTTCTGGTTTAGTCTTGGTTTCGTCCCAGTTTAGTCCCGGCTTAATCCTGGTTTAATCCTGGTTTAGTTCTGGTTTAGTCCTGGTCTTTGACCTTTGAAAAATGTGAAAAGTGCTTATAAACTCATTGTGGTAAGTAGTTAGGATGCTCTCAATACATAAGGTAAGTGGGGAAGAACTTTTTCCCATTTTTAAGTCAGTAAAAATCAGACATTAGGCTAAATAAACACTAAAACTTGGATTAACACTGGACACTATGTAAACTTCACTACATATTTCACTTTAAATTACAGACAGATCATAATTAACCCGAGTGTTGAGTTTTGTAACACAGCATGTGAGCCACAGCCACAAAAACACACATAAAGCGTTTAGTTCCACCTATAAACCGTGTGGAGAGCAGGACGAGGGCCAACGCCGAGCTGGTCCTCGCTCTAATGAGGCTCCGCAGCACCCCCTCACACCGGCCTCGCTCTGGGGGGAACACACCTCCACACCCGGGGCAACAAAAGCCACGCTGTCCCCTGCTCCTCAACGCCTCAATGCTGCGTTTATGGACCAGGGCAGAGCGTGGGTCAAACTAGGTCAGACCTGGTCCCGAGCTCACAAGCTGTGCCCCTGTATCCCCCACAAAAAAAAAAAAAAAAAAGAAAAGAAAAAAACAGCCCAAGTGTTAAAACCGAGGGACTTTCCAACGCCTTTACAAAATACAGTAAATACAAGCAGTTTCAACACTATAATAAAAGTATTTCTGATGCTGCTCTGTTCATTAGTTTCAGAATAATGCAAAATTAAGGCTGTTGCTATAGCGTTTGACAATTTAAAACAAGATATTATTGCATTTGAATGTGAAAAAGTTCTTAAATGTTGCAAAACAGGAAGCTGAAAGTCTCCACTAAGAAGAAATATCTGGTGATAAACAAGAACTAAACCAGGACTAAACCAGGACTACACCAGGACTAAACCAGGACTACACCAGGACTAAACCAGGACTACACCAGGACTACACCAGGACTAAACCAGGACTAAACCAGGACTAAACCAGGACTAAACCAGAGCTATATGAAAAACAGTGTTAAAACCAAAAGACTTTTCAGCTCCTTTTTATGAAAATACTGTAAATTTAGGCAGTTTTCACACTGTAATAAAAGTATTTCACACCTCGTGATCCTTGGGTTGCAGAACAATTACAAATTAGGACTGTTGCTCTAGCAATTAGCAGTTTAAATCAAAATATTATTGCTTCTGAATGGGAAAAAGTCCTCGAAATATTGCATAACAGGAAGCTAAAAAGCCTCCACCAAAAAGAAATATCTGGGGCTAATAAAGTGCATGCAAATTTGGGTGAACAAGAACTAAACCAGGACTAAACCAGGTCTCACCCAGGGCTATATGAAAAAATGATTAAAAACAACTAAGGATTAAACAAAGGATTAAAGCCAAGGGACTTTCCAACGCCTTTTACAAAAATACAGTAAATACAGGCAGTTTTAAGGCTATAATAAGTATTTCTGAAATTAGTTTCAGAATAATGAGAAATTGCGACCATTGCTAGAGTGATTGACAATTTAAAACAAGATATTATTGTGTTTAAATGTGAAAAAGTCCTCAAAATGTTGCATAACAGGAAGCTGACAGGTCTCCACTCAGAGGAAATAACTGGGGCTAATAAATTGCATGTAAATTTGGTTAAAGAAGAACTAAACCAGGACTAAAGTGGGACTAAACCTGGTCTTAACATGGGATAAACCAGAACTAAACCAGGACTAAACCAAGACTAAACCAGAACTAAACCAGGACTAAACCAGGTCTAAACCAGGACTAAACCAGGACTAAACCAGAACTAAACCAGGACTAAACCAGGACTAAACCAGGACTAAATCAGGATTAAACCAGAATTAAACCAGGACTAAACCAGGACTAAACCAGGTCTCACCCAGGGCTATACGAAAACCAGCCAAGTGTTAAAACCAAGGGACTTTCCAACACCTTTCATGAAAATACAGTAAATATAAGCAGTTTTCACACTATAATAAAAATATTTTTAACACCTCCTGATCCTTGAAATTAGGATTGTTGCTCTAGCGATTAGCAATTTAAAACGAGATATTATTGCTTCTGAATGGGATAAAGTCCTCAAAATGTTGCATAACAGGAAGCTGAAAGGTCTCCACTAAGAAGAAATATCTGGAGCTAATAAACTGCATGTGAATTTGGGTAAACAAGAACTAAACCAGGACTAAAGTGGAACTAAAACTGATTTTAACATGGGATAAACCAGGTCTCAACCAGGGCTACATGAAAACAGATTAAAAACAGCTCAAGTGTTAAAACCAAGGGACTTTCCAAAGCCTTTTACAAAAATACTGTAAATTTAGGCAGTTTTAACACTATAATAAAAGTATTTCTAACACGCCCTGAGAAATTAGCACTGTTGCTATAGCGATTAGCAATTTAAAACAAGATATTATTGCTCGCGCATGGGGAAAAGTCCTCAAAATGTTGCACAGCAGGAAGCTGAAAGGCCTCCACTAAGAAGAAATGTCTGGAGCTAATAAATTGCGTTAACAACATTCAACTGTTGTCCTAATTTCAGACGGAGGGTTTTATAAAAGTCTACATAACTCTAAACCTACCACACTGACCCGAACTCGACGGGAGACGCACAGGCCGTGTCCCAATTCAACGGCCGAGAAATGTGCCCTGCGTTTCCATGGAGATCGGCCACAAACGAAGCGTGTATCCGAGCAGACTTCACGCCCTTCTATATCCCATCATGCACTGCGCGTGAGTTCTTCTACAGGAGAAACAAGGTCTATTTTCTTAAAGTTATATAATACTACCTACAATTGAAAAAAAATCACCTCAAACGTTACTTTTGCCGATTGATATTCAAAGGGAAAGATCTAAACAGAAATAAACGGCTGTGACGACGACAACTTGACTCTTCAGTGAAATAATAAAGAATTAAAAGTACAACTGTAATTATTTCGGAGTCCATTTTAAACGTTTAGCTCATTAGTCAGCGGCCGTCATGGCTTGCTTGGTGGCGTTAACGTGCACACACAGCGGTTGACGATGCTCCGTGGCGTAGGCTTGTCCTTCAGACGTTACTTTGAAGTGTGCAACCGTCGAATTGGGACATGGCAGTAGTTTTTGAAAAAAACTTCAAATTCAGTATTTTCCAAGTACATAAGTGAATATGAGTAATACTCTTTAAAAACTAAAAAGACGAACACTCCACCAACTTAAAAACATGCGTCCTTACTGTGAGCAGGCTTGCATCTCCACAAACCTGGCTCCTGTTTGTTTATTTCAGTGACACATGTGACACAAAGGAGCTCATTGGTCACTCGTCATTTACAAACAAAATCACTTTTTTCTCTCCTGTGATGTTTTTTTTTTTTTACATATTTGTTTTGTTACAGATGGACCATGTTTGTCCCTGATTGGCTAATCCACCTGTCAATCACGCCCATCTGAACTAACGATGCACCAGTACCAGTGTCAGACATCGGTTCAGTCGATATCCTGGTTTGACATTTACATCGATGTAATACGACTTTTTACTGATCGTAATTGGCCCAGAAAGTCTCAGAATGTTTGAATTTTCTGTCTTAGTTCTTTGCACGGTGCAGCTGAGCAGGTGAATATGAGTAATACACTTTAAAAACTTTAGTGAGTGAAGATAACAAAGATTTTGAACTTTGTGCCAATTTTTGTTTGGACAGGCCCAGTAACGGCAGAAATATGCATCATAAACCAGGTCTTTACAGCTGCGTTTTAACAGTTAAATATAAAAATAATGCTGACCTGCTTTCACCTCGATTTTAAGCTATGCATGTCTTTCAGAATGATGAAAAGTCCTCAAAATGGCGCCTATAACACGGAAACTGAAACCCATGAAAAGGCAGTTTAGAATGTTTTGATCCCACATGAACCCAACTTTTAAAAAACATTTCTTAATATAATTTGAGCCTTAATATAATTTGAGCCTAATTCACTTCAATTTAAGCAGCGTCACAAAAATAAACATTTAAGTTTTCGGTTAAATGGCTTAAACCTGATTTTTTCCACATGTATTTGACCAAAACTGTGTCTTGCACCAGTACGAATAAGTCTTTTGCGTGTCCATCTAATTACAAACCACTTTATTTTCAGAGACTCAGCAAGTTTGTGTTAGCATGCTAGTTGTTGTTAGCTTTAGCATCACTGCAAAACTCCCTTATGGTCCAATGAGAGGACAAATTTACCTATGGGAACAATAAAGTGGACTATAATCTTAAACTGGTCTCTGACAGTTGTGTAAACTGATTATAAACTCATCTTGGTGAGTAATTAAGATGTTCTCAATGCATAAGGTCAGTGAGGAATAACTTTGCTTTGAGAGTTTTAAAATGAACTAGTTCTGTTTTTCACATTTTTTAAGAAGACATATTGTGCTTGTGTTGCTCTGTAGTTATAATCTCCGACACTCGTGGATCTTTATGTTATAATTTACACATTTTAAATCACAATTTTATCTAAAACGACCTAATAAATGAAACTAAATGAAAACTGCGGTGTCCAGTGGGAGCTGACGTTGCTGTAAACATCATCACAACAAAGCGCCGTGTAGCTGTCGGCGCCCCCTATGGATAGCTGCACATCACACTAGCGCGTTGCGGATTGCTTTTTTTTTTTTTCATTTGTACCAAAATGACGACGCAATGCTGCCGAATCCTACGAGTATCACCGATTAAGAAACTAAAACTGGAGAAGGAAGTGTGTCATTACGTCACAGTGGGCGTGTCACAGTGGGCGTGTCACAGTGAAGGTGAAAACACGGGGTTTATCGACAAAATGGCGTCTTGAATACAAACGGTTAAAGATTACTCAAACATAGGATCACTCCAAAAACAACGTCAAATGAGAAGAAAACAACTAAAACTCTGAAAAGTCCATTTTGCAGAAAAGGTACAGCACCTATAAAGTCACTGTGTTTACATTTTCACATGGGGGACTTTCTATTTCGTTCCTAACAAGCCTCGTGCTGTTTTTCACATAAATCGTAGCCGTAATTTTGCACAGTTTTACCACCAAAATAAAAATGACACGTTTTTTTTGTCCTCGGCGGCGCTGGTCCCCATTAGTGCACACATCTGGAGCCGCTCAAAGTGGGTGTAAATGGGACTAGACTTTATGTATTTGCCAGAGTACAGTTGGAGAGCACATATGGCGAGGGCTAACAGGCTCGCCTTATACTTCTATATGTGATGGTCATTAGTGTCAGTGCGGCCCCCGGTCCACGTTGGTAACTGTGTAATTAACTCCCCCAGCTGTAAAAGGCCTGCAGACTATATAAAATCTATGGAAAAAATATGGCTATGGAATATGAAGTCACAAAGAAAGGATTATAGTCCGGTTTTGTGGCCGGCCCGTGTAGAGGTAGTAGGGAAAATGTGTACTCAAATAACTGTACTGTACTAAAAATACATGGTCATAGTAAAAAGTATTTGGGGAAGTTATTGGCTGAGCGTTACATCTGAGTCATAATGTGAAGTTAAAGCCTCTGTATGTAAATGTTAGACTAAAATAAAATCCATTTGGGTCGTGGTTATGTTAAAATGGTAAATAGCCACATTTTTATACATTATATCGCGTTTCACCTTTTTCACTGTTTCGTGGGTTTTTTAGCACAATTTTACATGCTTTTTTCCAGAGTATGAACGTGCATTGTGTTCTGCGTCCTGATTGGCTGAGGGACTGTAGACCATTGTCCATCAGTCTCCTCTGTGTCTCCTGTACAGAATGTGTCAGACAAATTTACATAAATGTTGTGTGACTCTGAAGTGCTGTATGTTTGCAAGTTTTCTCAATGCCGATGAAACGTTCTGCACCGACAAAAGGCACCGACGAAGGTTTAAACTTTGAGAGAGTTTAAACAAGAGAGAAATGTGAGAAAATGTTAATGCCTGTGTGAGAAAAGTGTATAAAGTGTGTGTGAGGGGTTTTACAGACAAGAAACATAGAGAATAATAGTCAAAAATAAAGCTGATACTTCACCTATTGCGGGTTATTTTTAGAACGTACATACACCAGTGT
Source organism: Periophthalmus modestus (assembly GCA_019594935.1). Taxonomy (NCBI): domain Eukaryota; kingdom Metazoa; phylum Chordata; class Actinopteri; order Gobiiformes; family Gobiidae; genus Periophthalmus; species Periophthalmus modestus. Next base: position 4,598,381 of record JAIEZT010000013.1, on the reverse strand, counting down.
ACACAGATACTGATGGTGAGTGAGGTGGGTTAAGTGTCTTGCCCAAGGACACAATGACAGCGTTCATCTGTGTGAGCTGGAATCGCACCACCAAACTGTGGGTCTGATCACTCAAACCAACCTTCAGATCCGTGGACAAACACTCCACCAACTAAAAAACGTGCGTCCTTACTGTGAGCAGGCTTGCATCTCCACAAACCTGGCTCCTGTTTGTTTATTTCAGTGACACATGTGAAACAAAGGAGCTCATTGGTCACTCATCATTTACAAACTTTTCTCTCTCCTGTGTTTTTTTTTTTTTTTTACTGTATTTTTCTCATAAGCCGCCATATTTGTTTTAATACAGATGGACTATGCTTGTCCCTGATTGGCTAATCCACCTGTCAATCACGCCCATCTGAACTAGTGATGCATCGATCCGGTACAGATATCGGTTCAGTCGATATCCTGGTTTGACATATACATTGACGTAATACGACTTTTTGGCCCAGAAAGTCTCAGAATGTTTGAACTTTTATTTACGCAAAGTCGTTCTGTCGCTACTTAAGAGATACCTAACAGTTACATAACACATTTGGATCAGTTTTGTCTTGTTTTATTTCAGTTTAAAGGAAATAAAGGCTGTTTTCAGTGTCTACTTTAGTACTGGCTGATATCGGAAATCGGCAGATACTTAAAGCCATAGTATCAGAATCGGTATTGGAACTATGCAATATATTTAAAGTGCCCATGTTACACTGTTTTCTGATCTGTTCTAAAGCAGTTTCCTCACCACAAACAGACCTGGAGTTGAGTTTTGTTTCATTCACACATGTTTAACACACAAACCTGCAGATTTAGGCCGAGTTCTTCTCTCAAACTGAAAACACTCTGTTCCACCTTGTGATGTCATCAAGTGGTAATACAGGAAGAAGCGCTCTGCTGTGTTTTTAAACTCCACACACCTTTATTTCTAGAATAATTTGGATGATTTCAGCCCTGGAATTGCCAATTTCTACTGAAAAAAAAAAAGGTAAAAAGTAGCTGCTAACTTGAAAACTACCACTTTATGACATCACAAAGTGGAACGGAGCATTTGGAGCTTTGGAGATGTTACAGACTAATAATAAAGTGTTACTCCAACATGTGTGAATGACACAAAACACAACTCCAGGTCTGTTTTTGATGATTTAACAGTGTAATGACATGACTTAAAGCTCACAAGAGTCAGCTTTGTGTCATATAGGGCCTTTAATGTGCTTTTATTTTCTATACAGGGACAATATTTGATCTGTAATGTACAACCGCACCATATATTTCACATTTCGCATACATTTTAGCCCCCAAAAAGTTCCCGTATCTTATCTTCTTCCAAAAGTGGATAAGCTGACGGGTTTTACAGATTACAGTTTGCATATTTCGTTTCCTACCGTGTACTTCAGCACACGTATCTCTTGATCTCCAGCTGTGTGCAGGGCCGGTAAACGGATCGCCCCGTTCGCTCAGATAAGATCCAGTGGAGTGTTTGAATGTGTTCCAGTCGCGAGTTTGATGTGTAATAAAACTCCCATACTTCCTCCGCGTAAAGCTCGTCCAATTTAGATAAAACAAGAGACTTCTGCCCTGACAAACTGATCAAAACACGAGGATATGTCTGAACCATGATGGATTTGTGAAGTAATCTCATCACAGCTACTACTCAGATACAGGTGTTTGGGACAGATGTGGTTTAAACTACATCTAACAAGTTTAAAGGCACTACACACCATTTTCCCCCATGTTTTTGAGTATATACCTGCTAGCCACCGCATTCCACATAGGTACTGATCATGGACACGCTTCCAGCTCCTTCAACTCTGGCTCCAGTTCACTTTCTATTGAAAAACTGTGGCTCCTCCTCTGGAACTGTAACTGCTGTCTTAACTACTGCTAAACTCGCTTTCAGACTCGTCATTTTGGCCTTAAATGTTCATTATTAGCCCGCTCTAACATTTGATCCTGGTGTCTTTATTTCGCTAATGTGTCTGTAAATCAACATATGAACATTAATAACAGATAAATTAGGCGCCTTCTTTCTCACTAGTGTTAGCTACAGGTTTGATTGACAGGTTTCTATGCCCAGTACAGATATATTGGATAAGCAGCCGTGTACTACCTGCATCTAATTAGAAAGCTTTTTATTGTCGGATAATCAGGAAGTGTGCGTTAGCATGCTAGCTGTTGTTAGTGTTAGCATCATGGCTCAAGTTTGAAGCACTTGCCTCAGTTAAGACCATATTAAACCAACAAAAATATAAAAATAAACAGGAAGAAAGAAGAATATAGATATCTAATCCTGGGTTAAGACATGTGTGAAGCAAATCAGATGAGTTATAATTTGGGCCAGATCTAATCCAGAACTGGGGCTATAAACCAGGACAAAACCAGAGGACTAGAACAGGACCAAACCGAGTCTACTTCAGGACTAAACCAGGACTAGAACAGGACCAAACCGAGTCTACTTCAGGACCAAGCCAGGACTAGAACAGGACCAAACCGAGTCTACTCCAGGAACTAACAGATCAGTTAATTTTAAACAAATTTATTAAACAAAATTATGAGTTTATGAGCACTTTTCGCAACTTTCAGAAACAAGTGAAGACTTTTCCATCAA
>JAIEZT010000013.1:4574149-4595649 GCA_019594935.1 Periophthalmus modestus | reverse complement strand
TCAACAGTAAACAAGTTTTTAATGTTAAACAGTCTTTCCAAATGAAACCTTTTAATATACACAACTCTTTAAATGTAAACAATTTCTTCAAAATGTAAACAAGTTTCAAAAGTCAACCGTTTAAATGTAACACAGTTTTCAAATGTAAAACAAGTTTTTAAATGTAAACAAGTTTTTTTAACTGTAAACAAGTTTTTTTAAATGTAAAACATGTTTTTTTTGCAAATGTAAACACGTTTTTTCAAATGTAAACAGGTGTTTCAAATGTAAACAAGTTTTTCAAATGTAAACAAGTTTGTCAAATAGTAAACAAGTTTTTTTGCAAATATAACACGTGTGTAAAATGTAAAAAAAAGTTTCAAAGTTAAACAGTTTCAAATGTAAACAAGTTTTCAAAAGTAAACAAGGTTTTAAAGTAAACAGTTTTTTTTTTAAAATGTAAACAGTTTTCAAATGTAACAACTTTTTAAATGGTCTAAACAAGTTTTTTTAATTTAAACACGTTTTTAAATATAAACAACAAGTTTTTCAAATGTAAACAAGTTTGTTTTTTTTTAAATGTAAAACAAGTTTGTTTGTAAATGTAAAACAACTTTTTAAATGTAAACAACCTCTTTTTAAATGTAAACAAGTTTTTCAAAATTGTAAACAAGTTTTTCAAATGTAAACAAGTTTTTCAAATGTAAACAAGTTTTTCAAATGTAAACAGTTTTTCAAATGTAAACAAGTTTTTAAATGTAAACAAGTTTTTTAAATTTGTAAACAGTTTTTCAAATATAACAAGTTTTTTAAATGTAAACAACTTTTTAAATGTAAACAACGTTTTTTAAATGTGTAAACAAGTTTTTTAAATATAATCAGTTTTTTCAAATGTAAACAGTTTTTCAAATGTAAACAAGTTTTTTAAATGTAAACAAAGTTTTCAAATGTAAACAAGTTTTTTAAATGGGAAACAGTTTTTTTAAATATAAACAGTTTTTTTCTCAAATGTAAACAAGTTTTTTAAATGTAACAAGTTTTTTTTAAATGTAAACAAGTTTTTTCAAAGGGTGGTAAACAAGTTTTTTCCAAATGTAAACAAGATTTTTTCAAATGTAAACAAGTTTTTTTAAATGTAAACAAGTTTTAAAATATAAACAAGTTTTTCAAATGTAAACACGGTTTTCAAAATGTAAACAAGTTTTTAAATGTAAACAAGTTTTTCAAATGTAAACAATTTTTTTAAATGTAATTTAAGTAATGTTTTTCAAATAAAAACATGTTTTTTGAAATATAAACTAAGTTTTTAAATGTAAACAAGTTTTCAAAATTAAACAAGTTTTCAAATGTAACCAAGTTTTTTTAAATTAGCACAACGTTTGTTAAATGTAAACCAAGTTTTCAAATGTAAACAACTTATTAAAATGTAAACAAGTTTTTTAAACGTGGTAAACAAGTTTTTGTTTTTTAAATGTAAACAAGTTTTTCAATATAAACAAGTTTTTCCAATGTGTAAACAAAGTTTTTAAATTTAAACAAGTTTTTTCAAATTGTAAACACCTTTTCAAATGTAAAACACGTTTTTTTAAATGTAAATCAAGTTTTTTAAATGTAAACAACATTTTAAATGTAAAGTTTTTTCAAAGTTTACGCAAGTTTTTTAAATGTAAACATTTTTTTAAATGTAAACAGCTGTTTTTTTTAAATATAAACAGTTTTCAAAAGCCGTAAGTAAACAAGTTTTTCAAATGTAAACAAGTTTTTTAATGTGGTAAACAAGTTTTATTCAAATGTAAACAAGTTTTCAAATGTAAACAACTTTTTAAATGTAAACAAGTTTTCAAATGTCAACAAGTTTTTTTAAACGACCCTAACAAATTTTTCAAATGTAAACAAGTTTTTCAAATGTAAACAAGTTTTTAAATATAATAAACAAGTTTGTTCAAATGTACCAACAAGTTTTTCAAATGTAAACAAGTTTTTCAAATGTAAACACTTTTTTAATGTAAACTGTTTTTTAAAATATAAACAAGTTTTTTAATTAAATGTAAAAACAAGTTTTTAAATGTAAACAGTTTTTCAAATGTAAACAAGGGTTTTTTTCATGTAAACAAGTTTTAAATGTAAACAAAAATGTTTTAATTGTACACAGTTTTTCAATGTAAACAAGTTTTAAAATTAACAAGTTTTTTTAAATGGTAAACAAGTGTTTAAAATGGTAACACAAGTTTTCAAATGTAAACCAGTTTTTCAAATGTAAACACGTTTTCAAAAGTATAACACGTTTTTAAATGTAAACAAGTTTTTTCAAATGTAAACAAGTTTTTTAAATGTAAACAAGTTTTTCAAATGTAAACAAGGTTTTTTCAAATGTAAACAATTTTTTTTAAATGTATAACCAGTTTTTCACAATGTAAAATTTTTAAAAACAAGTTTCAAAATGTAAACAACTTTCAATTCAAATGTAACCGTTTTTTTCAAATTTAAACAAGTTTTTAAAATGTAAACAACTTTCAAATGTATCACAAGTTTTTTTAAATGTATAACAAGTTTTTCAAATGTAAACAAGTTTTTCAATGTAAACACTTTTTAAATGTAAACCAAGTGTTTTTTCAAATGTATGTAACCAGTTTTTTCAAATGTAAACACGTTTTCAAATGTAAACAAGTTTCAAATGTAAACAAGTTTTTTTCAACAAGTAAAACAAGTTTTTAAATGTAAACAAGTTTTTAAATATAAACATTGTGCAAATGTAAACACGTTTTTAAATGTAAACAAGTTTTTCAAATGTAAACAAGCTTTTTCAAATGTACACAGTTTTTCCAAAGTAAAACAGTTTTTCAAATGTAAACAGTTTTTCAAATTTAAACACAAGTTTTCAAATTAAACAATTTTTTCAATTTAAATGTAAACAAGTTTTGCAAATGTAAACAAGTTTTTCAAATGTAAACAAGTTTTTTAAATGTAAACAAGTTTTTTTCAATGTAAACAAGTTTTTTAAGTGTAAACAAGTTTTTCAAATGTAAACAAGTTTTTTTAATTTAAACAAGTTTTTTAATATAAACAAGTTTTTCAAAATGTAATTAAGTTTTCAATACAAACATGTTTTTTGAATATAAACAAGTTTTAAAAGGGGGGTGTAAACAAGTTTTTTCAATGTAACAAGTTTTCAAAAGGTCAACAAGTTTTTTTAAATGTAAACACAGTTTTTTAAATGTAAACAAGTTTTTTTAAATGTAACAAGTTTTTTTAAATATAACAGAATTTTTCCAATGTAAACAATTTTTCAAAAGTAAACAAGGTTTTTTAAATGTAAACAAGTTTTTAAATGTAAACCAGTTTTTTAAATGTAAACAGTTTTTTAAATGGAAACACGTTTTTAAATGTAAACAAGTTTTTCAAATGTAAACAAGTTTTTTAAAATGTAAGTTTTTCAAATGTAAACAAGTGATTTTAAATATAACCAAATTTTAAATGTAACCACGTTTGTTCAAATAAACCAAGTTTTTCAAAATGTAAACATGTGTTTTTTTTTAAATGTCAACAGTTTTTCAAATTAAAACAATTTTCAAATTGTAACAAGAAACAAGTTTTCAAATGTAAACAAGTTTTTTTAAATGTAAACAATTTTCTTTAAATATGTAACAAGTTTTGTCAAATGTAACACAGTTTTTTAAATGAAAACAGTTTTTAAATTAAAAGTTTTTTAAATGTAAACAACGTTTTTAAATGTAACAAGTTTTTCAAATGTAAACAAGTTTTCAAATGTAAACAAGTTTTTCAAATGTAACAAGTTTTTAAATGTAAACAGTTTTTTAATGTAAGCAAGTTTTCAAAATGTAACAAGTTTTTAAATGTAAACAGTTTTTTAAATGTAAACAAGTTTTTCAAATGTAAACAAGTTTTTAATGTAAACAAGTTTTTTTCAATGTAACCAGTTTTTCAAATGTAAACAAGTTTTTTTTAAAAATGTAAACAAGTTTTTAAATTATAAACAAGTTTTTCAAATGTAAACAAGTTTTTCAAAATGTAAACAAGGTTTTCAAATTAACAAGTTTTTTCAAATGTAAACAAGTTTTCAAATGTAAACAGTCTTTTGAAATGTAAACAAGTTTTCAATGTAACAAGTTTTTAAATGTAAACAAGTTTTTCAAATGTAAACCGTTTCCTCAAAGTAAACAGTTTTTCAAATGTAACAAGTTTTTTTCAAATGTAACCAAGTTTTTAAATGTAAACAAGTTTTTTAAATGTAAACTTTTTTTAAATGTTCAAGTTTTAAATAACACAAAGTTTTTTAAATGTAAACAAGTTTTTGAAATGTAACCAGTTTTTTAAATGTAAACAGTTTTTATTCAAATGTAAACACGTTGTTTTAAATGTAAACAAGTTTTTAAATGTAAACAAGTTTTTAAATGTAAAACAAGTTTTTTCAAATGTAAACAAGTTTTTAAATGTAAACAATGTAAACATTTTTCAAATGTAAACAGTTTTTTCAAATGTAACCAAGTTTTGCAAATGTAAACACGTTTTTCAAATGTAACACAGTTTTTTCAAATGTAACAAGTTTTTTAAATGTAACAAGCTTTTAAATGTAAACAAGTGTTTTAAATGTAAACAAGTTTTTCAAATGTAACAGTTTTTCAAATGTAAACAAGTTTTTTTAATGTAAAACAGTTTTTAATGTAAACAGTTTAATCAAATGTAACAATTTTTTTAAATGTAAACAAGCTTTTGTAAATGTACAACACAGTTTTTTTAAATGTAAACACTTTTTTTCAAATGTATAAACAAGTTTTTCAAATGTAAACACGTTTTTCAAAATAAACAACTTTTCAAAATGTAAACAAGTTTTTCAAATGTAAACAGTTTTCAAAATACTTTTTCAAACAGGCCGTTTTTTCAAATGTAAACAAGTTTTTAAATGTAAAACAAGTTTTTCAAATGTAAACACATTTTTTAAATGTAAACACGCTTTCAAATGTAAACAAGTTTTTTTAATGTAAAGCACTTTTTTAAAAATAAATGTAAACAGTTTTTTTCAAAATGAAACATGTTTTTTTAAATTAAACAAGTTTTCAAATGTAAACACGTTTTTCAAGTGTACAAGTTTCAATGTATCAGGTTTTAATGTTTTTTCAAATGGAAACAAGTTTTTTTTAAATGTAAACAAGTTTTCAAATTAAACAACTTTTTCAATGTAAACAATAACAAGTTTTTAAATGTAAACAGTTTTTAAATGTAAAACAAGTTTTTCAATGTAACAAGTTTTTCAAATGGTAAACAAGTTTTTCAAATGTAAACAAGTTTTTCAAATGTAAACAAGTTTTTAAATGTAAACAAGTTTTTCAAAGTTTTTCAATGTAAACAAGTTTTTTAAATGAACCATTTTTTAAAAGTTTTTAAATGTAACCAATTTTTCAAATGTAAAACAAGTTTTTCAAATGTAAACAAGTTTTTTAAATGTAAACCAGTTTTTTTCAAATGTAAACAAGTTTTTTTTAAATGTAAACAAGTTTTTCAAATGTAAACAAGTTTTTAAATATAAACAAGTTTTTCAAATGTAAACAAGTTTTCAAATGTAAACAACTTTTTAAATGTAAAAAAGTTTTTTTAAATGTAAACAAGTTTTTAAATATAAACAAGTTTTCAAATGTAAACAAGTTTTCAAATGTAAACAAGTTTTTAAATGTAAACAAGTTTTTTCAAATGTAAACAAGTTTTCAAATGTAAACAGTTTTTAAATGTAAACAAGTTTTCAAATGTAAACAAGTTTTTCAAATGTAAACAAAGTTTTCAAATGTAAACAAGTTTTCAAATGTAACAAGTTTTTAAATGTAAACAAGTTTTTTTTAAATTTAAACAGTTTTCAAATGTAAACAGTTTTTTAAATGTAACAACGTTTTTTCAAATGTAAACAAGTTTTTCAAATGTAAACAAGTTTTTTCAAATGTAAACAAGTTTTCAATGTAAACAAGTTTTTTAAATGTAAACAAGCTTTTAAATGTAAACAAGTTTTTAAATGTAAACAGTTTTTTCAAATGTAAACAAGTTTTTTAAATATAAACAAGTTTTCAAATGTAAACAAGTTTTTTTAAATGTAAACAAGTTTTTAAATGTAAACAAGTTTTTTTTAAATGTAAACAAGTTTTTTAAATGTAAACAAGTTTTTAAATATAAACAAGTTTTTCAAATGTAAACAAGTTTTTCAAATGTAAACAAGTTTTTTAAATGTAAACAAGTTTTCAAATGTAAACAACTTTTTAAATGTAAACAAGTTTTTTTTAAATGTAAACAAGTTTTTTAAATGTAAACAAGTTTTTAAATATAAACAAGTTTTTCAAATGTAAACAAGTTTTTCAAATGTAAACAAGTTTTCAAATGTAAACAAGTTTTTTAAATGTAAACAAGTTTTTTAAATATAAACAAGTTTATCACTCTTTTAATGTAAACAAGTTTTTAAATGTAAACAAGTTTTTTTTAAATGTAAACAAGTTTTTTAAATATAAACAGTTTTTTTTCAAATGTAAACAAGTTTTTCAAATGTAACCAAGTTTTTCAAATGTTTAAAACAGTTATTCAAATGTTTTTTTCAAATGTAAACAAGTTTTTTTTAGATGTTTACAAGTTTTTAAATATAAACAAGTTTTTCAAATGTAAACACGTTTTTTAAATGTAAACAAGTTTTTTAAATAAACAAGTTTTTCAAATGTCAACACGTTTTTTAAATGTAAACAACAGTTTTTAAATGTAAACAAGTTTTTTTTTGAATGTAAACAAGTTTTTTAAATGTAAACAACTTTTTCAAATGTAAGCAAGTTTTTTAAATGTAAACAAGTTTTTTAAATATAAACAAGTTTTCAAAAGTAAACAAGTTTTTCAAATGTAAACAAGTTTTAAAATGTAAACAACTTTTTAAATGTAAACAAATTTTTCAAATGTAAACAAGTTTTCAAATGTAAACAATTTTTTTAAATGTAAATGTAAACTCTCCAACACGGCTCTCCAAACACGACTCTCCCAACCACTCTCCCAACACGGCTCTCCCAACACGGCTCTCCCAAACACGGCTCTCCCAACACGTAAACTTCCCAACACGGCTCTCCCAATACTCTCCCAACATGGCTCTCCCAATGTACTCTCCCCAACACAGCCTCCCAACACAACTCTCCCAACACGACTCTCCCAACACGGCTCTCATAACTGGCTCTCCCAAACTCTCCCAACACGCTCTCCCAACACGGCTCTCCCAACACGGCTCTCCCAACACGGCTCTCCAACACGACTCTCCCAACACGGCTCTCCAAACACGACTTCTCCCAACACGGCTCTCCAACACGACTCTCCCAACACGGCTCTCCCAACACGGCTCTCCCAACACGGCTCTCCCCAACACGGCTCTCCCAACACGACTCTCCCAACACGGCTCTCCAACACGGCTCTCCCAACACGACTCTCCCAACACGCTCTCCCCAACACGGCTCTCCCAACACGGCTCTCCCCAACACACTCTCCCAACACGGCTCTCCCAACACGGCGCTCCCAACACGGCTCTCCCAACACGGCTCTCCCAACACGGCTCTCCCAAACACTCTCCCAACACGGCTCTCCCAACACGGCTCTCCCAACACGGCTCTCCCAACACGGCTCTCCCAACACGGCTCTCCCAACACGGCTCTCCAAACACGACTCTCCCAACACGACTCTCCCAACACGGCTCTCCCAACACGGCTCTCCCAACACGGCTCTCCCAACACGGCTCTCCCAACACGGCTCTCCCAACACGGCGCTCTCCCAACACGGCTCTCCCAACACGGCTCTCCCAACACGGCTCTCCCAACACTCTCCCAACACGGCTCTCCAACACGGCTCTCCCAACACGGCTCTCCCAACACATGGCTCTCCCAACAGACTCTCTCCCAACACGACTCTCCCAACACGGCTCTCCCAACACGGCTCTCCCAACACGGCTCTCCCAACACGGCTCTCCCAACACTCTCCCAACACGGCTCTCCCAACACGGCTCTCTCTCCCAACACCAACTCTCCCAACACGGCTCTCCCAACACACGGCTCTCCCAACACGGCTCTCCCAACACGGCTCTCCCAACACGGCTCTCCCAACACGGCTCTCCCAACACGGCTCTCCCAACACGGCTCTCCCAACACGGCTCTCCCAACACGGCTCTCCCAACACGACTCTCCCAACACGGCTCTCCCAACACGCTCTCCCCAACACGGCTCTCCCAACACGGCTCTCCCAACGGCTCTCCCAACACGGCTCTCCCAACACGGCTCTCCCAACACACGGCTCTCCCAACACGGCTCCCCCAACACGGCTCTCCCAAACACCTCTCCCAACACGGCTCTCCCACACACTCTCCCAACACTCTCTCCCAACTCGGCTCCCAACACGGCTCTCCCAACACGGCTCTCCCAACACGGCTCTCCCAACACGGCTCTCCCAACACGGCTCTCCCAACACGGCTCTCCCAACACGGCTCTCCCAACACGACTCTCCCAACTTGCTCTCTCTACACCAACACTCTCCCAACACAGCTCTCCCCCAACTTGGCTCTCCCAACACTCTCCCAACACGGCTCTCCCAACACGGCTCCTCCCACCACGGCTCTCCCAACACGGCTCTCCTCCCAACGGCTCTCCCCAACACACGGCACACGCTCCCAACACGACTCTCCCAACACGGCTCTCCAAACACGACTCTCCCAACACGACTCTCCCAACACGACTCTCCCAACACGACTCTCTCCCCAACTCTCCCCACACGGCTCTCCCAACACGGCTCTCCAACACGGCTCTCCCAACACGGGCTCTCCCAACACGGCTCTCCCAACACGGCTCTCCCAACACGGCTCTCCCAACAACACGGCTCTCCCAAACACGACTCTCCCAACACGACTCTCCCAACACGACTCTCCCAACACGCTCTCTCCCAACACGGCTCTCCCAACACGGCTCTCCAACACGGCTCTCCCAACTTGGCTCTCCCAACACTCTCCCAACACGGCTCTCCCAACACGGCTCTCCCAACACGGCTCTCCCAACACGGCTCTCCCAACACGGCTCTCCCAACACGGCTCTCCCAACACGACTCTCCCAACACAGCTCTCCAAACACGACTCTCCCAACACGACTCTCCCAACACGACTCTCCCAACACGGCTCTCCCAACACGGCTCTCCCAACACGACTCTCCCAACACGGCTCTCCCAACACGGCTCTCCCAACACGGCTCTCCCAACTTGGCTCTCCCAACACTCTCCCAACACGGCTCTCCCAACACGGCTCTCCCAACACGGCTCTCCCAACACGGCTCTCCCAACTTGGCTCTCCCAACACTCTCCCAACACGGCTCTCTCCCAACCACGGCTCTCCCAACACGACTCTCCCAACACGGCTCTCCCAACACGGCTCTCCCAACACGGCTCTCCCAACACGGCTCTCCCAATACTCTCCCCCAACACGGCTCTCCCAACACGACTCTCCCAACACGGCTCTCCAACACGACTCTCCCAACACGACTCTCCCAACACGACTCTCCCAACACGGCTCTCCCAACACGGCTCTCCCAACACGGCTCTCCCAACACGGCTCTCCAAACACGACTCTCCCAACACGGCTCTCCCAACACGGCTCTCCCAACACGGCTCTCCCAACACGGCTCTCCCAACACGGCTCTCCCAACACGCTCTCTCCCCCGGCGCTCGCCAACACTCTCCCAACACGGGCTCTCCCAACACGACTCTCCCAACACGGCTCTCCTGGAACGGCTCTCCCTGTTCTAGGACTTTCCAGTCATGATAAAGATAATATCATGCTGAGGCCCCTGTGATGGAGCTATATCTGCAGTCACACCACGTCTCCCATTAACAGAAGGACAGTTAGACTGTCCAATCAGAGAAATTTAGTTCTCATTCCCTGTAAGAAGATAACATCCCCCTACTGAAACTAATCTGAAACTTGCTGTGCTCAATGTCAGATCTTTATGTAACAAGTCATTTTTAATTAATGATTTTATTTCTTCTTTTAATCTTGACTTTATGTTTTTAACCGAAACATGGGCTTGACAAAAACACAGGTAATGCAATTCTAGTGGAATCAACTCCACCCAACTTCAAATTTGAATCTGAAACACGAGTAAACAAAAAGGGTGAGGGGGTGTGTGCATTTTTCAGAGATAACTTAATTACTCATAGATTGTCATTTGGGGTATTTTCATCTTTTGAGCTTTCCTTTAAAATGGAATTAAAAAACAAACACCCTCCATAGTCTACTTAGTCATATACAACTCTCCTCAGCACTGTCAAAGTTTTATTGATGATTTTACTGAGATGCTTTCAGTCATATGCACAGACTTTGATGGTTTACTCATTACAGGTGATTTTAATGTACATGTGGATAATATGTTTGATAGAAATGCTAAAGAGCTCTGCTCTGTCCTTGAAACCTTTGGTCTGACTCAGCATGTCAGCGAGCCCACCCACAACACGAGGACCCACTCTGGACCTGCTCATCACAAAAGGAGTAAAATATATCAAATGTCAGCGTGGTGGATGTTGCTCTGTCTGATCATTTCTGTGTCTTTTTTGACCTGTCTGTTATTCCCAAACCAGCGGCTGGTCCTGCAGTTGTTGTTCGAAGGAGACACATAAATGATGGAACAGGTGCACTGTTCATGGAAATGATTCACTTTGAAAATGCCTTATGTTCTAATGTTGATGATTTGCTGAACTCTGTGACGTCGAGTGTTTTGAATGTTCTGGACACCATTGCCCCGATGAAGGTTAAAATGGTTAAAGATAAGCAGAAAGCGCCATGGAGGAATGATGACACGGTCAGGGCACAGAAAAGGGAGTGCCGGAGGGCCGAGCGGGAATGGCGCAAGTCAAAGCTCCAGGTTCATTATGAGATTTACAGAGAAAAGATGCATATGTACAACCACACTTTATGTAGAACAAGGCAGAGATATTTCTCTGACATTATTGGAAGTTGCAGTAACAACTCTCGTGTCCTGTTTGCAACAGTAAACAGATTAACAAACCCTCCAGCTCCGCTGCCATTAGAACTAATTTCCATATCTAAGTGCAATGAGTTTGCAGTATTCTTTAATGACAAGGTTCAGGCCAAAAAATGCCATCAATCCCACAAAGCAAATAACATCCCTGCAGCCACCACCTAGACACTTGGAGCTGACTCACTTTGCACCTGTAACTGACAAAACTGTCCAAGAGATCGTCACCAGTCTGAGTTCATCTACATGCTGCCTCGATGTGTTACCCACTAAATTTCTAAAGTCTGTGCTCAACAGTTTGCTGTCACCAGTCACTTGCATAGTTAATATGTCACTTCAATCTGGAACATTTCCAAGAGCTTTGAAAACTGCAGTTATCAAGCCTCTCCTAAAGAAGAGCAGTCTTGATGCCACAATATTGAACAATTACCGACCAATCTCTAATCTGCCGTTTTTAGGCAAAGTCCTTGAAAAAAGTTGTTTACCAACAGCTTATTAACTTCCTCCAAATTAACAACTCTTTCGATACTTTCCAGTCAGTCGGGTTTTAGACCCCACCACAGCACTGAGACTGCTCTTATCAAGGTGACAAATGACATCCGCCTGAACACTGATGCAGGCAAAGTCTCAGTCTTGATCCTGTTAGATCTGAGTGCTGCTTTTGACACTGTGGATCATGGAATCCTCTTACAGAGACTAGAGGACTGGGTGGGCATCTCTGGTACAGCACTAAACTGGTTCAAGTCCTATCTAGAAAACAGGGAGTTCTTTGTTGAAATTGGAAAAAATGTGTCTCAGATAAAATGTCCCTGAGCTGTGGAGTGCCCCAGGGGTCAATTTTGGGACCCCTGCTGTTCAATCTGTACATGCTGCTGCCGCTAGGTCAGTTAATACGCAGCAACAATGTGTCTTACCACAACTATGCAGATGACACTCAGATCTATGTCACACTGGCAGCAGGTGAATATGGACCAGTGGATTCACTCTGCCACTGCATCCAACAGATCAGTGAGTGGATCCAAAACAACTTTCTTCAGCTAAACTCAGACAAGACTGAAGTCATAGTCTTCGGCCCACAGAAACATAGAGAAAGTGTCAGCAGTCACCTCCAGTCTCTTTCTCTAAAACCTTCAAATCGGCTCTAGAAATTTAGGGGTAATAATGGACTCAGACTTGAACTTTAACAGCCACATCAAATCAATACTCTCTGCAGCTTTTTACCATCTAAAAAACATTGCAAAAATCAAAGGTATACTGTCAAAACCAGACTTAGAGAGACTTATCCATGCATTTGGCTCTCCAGTAGGTTAGACTACCCAACGGCCTGCTCACTGGCCTCTCCAAACGGGCCTTAAAACAGCTGCAGTACATCCAGAACGCTGCTGCACGGGGTCCTGACCAGAACCAGGAAGTACGAGCACATAAGTCCTGTGCTCAGGTCCTCTGCACTGGCTTCCTGTAGCTCAAAGAATAGACTTTAAAGCAGCTCTGCTTGTGTACAAGTCTATTCATGGCTTAGGTCCAAAGTACATCTCTGACATGTTAGTGCCATATGAACCATCTCTCGCACTCTGAGGACTTCAGGGACCGGCCTCCTCACTGCTGGTGCCCAGAGTCAGGACTAAATGGGGAATCAGCGTTTCAGTCTTTTATGCAGCTAAAACCTGGAACAGTCTTCCTGAAGATGTGAGACAGGCTCCTCTACTTTGACAATGTTTAAATCCAGGCTCAAAACGGTTCTGTTTATCTGTGCATATGACTGAGAGGGTTTTATTTTTATTCTGCACTCTTTTGTTTTAATGTTTTAATGTCAATTTTATGATGATTATTTGTGATTATTCATGTTTTGATTTCTGTGATTTTAATGTTTTTTTCTTATTCTGTAAAGCACTTTGAATTACCTTGTGTACGAACTGTGCTATACCCAAACTTGCCTTGCCTTGCCAACCTGCTCTCCCACACACAGCTCTCCCAACACGGCTCTCTCCCAACACGACTCTCCAACACGCCTCTCCCAAACGACTCACCCAACACAGCTCTCCAAACACGACTCTCCCAACACGACTCTCCCAACACGGCTCTCCCAACACGGCTCTCCCAACACGGCTCTCACAACACGGCTCTCCCAAGACGGCTCTCCCAACTTGGCTCTCCCAACACTCTCCTAACACGGCTCTCCCAACTTGGCTCTCCCAACACTCTCCCATCACGGCTCTCCCTACACGGCTCTCTCCCAACACGGCGCTCACCCCAACACGGCTCTCCCAACACGGCTCTCCCAACACGGCTCTCCCAACACTCTCTCAACCCAACACGGCTCTCCCAACACGGCTCTCCCAACACGGCTCTCCCAACACGGCTCTCCCAAACACTCTCTCCCAACACGGCTCTCCCAACACGGCTCTCCCCCAACACGGCTCTCCCAACACGGCTCCCAACACACTCTCCCAACACACGGCTCTCCCAACACGGCTCCCAACACACGGCTCTCCCAACACGGCTCTCCCCACACGGCTCTCCCAACACGGCTCTCCCAACACGGCTCTCCCAACACGGCTCTCCCAACACGGCTCTCCCAACACGGCTCTCCCAACACGGCTCTCCCACACGACTCTCCCAACACGCTCTCTCCCAACACGGCTCTCCCAACACGACTCTCCCAACACGGCTCTCCCAACACGGCTCTCCCAACACGACTCTCCCAACACGGCTCTCCCAACACGGCTCTCCCAACACGGCTCTCCCAACACTCTCCCAACACGGCTCTCCCAACACGGCTCTCCCAACACGGCTCTCCCAACACGGCTCTCCCTCTCCCCAACTTGGCTCTCCCAACACGGCTCTCCCAACACGGCTCTCCCCCAACACGGCTCTCCCAACACGGCTCTCCCAACACGGCTCTCCCAACACGGCTCTCCCAACACGGCTCCCAAACACGGCTCTCCCCACACGGCTCTCCCAACACGGCTCTCCCAACACGGCTCTCCCAACACGGCTCTCCCAACACGGCTCTCTCCCAACACGGCTCTCCCAACACGACTCTCCCAACACGGCTCTCCCAACACGGCTCTCCCAACACGGCTCTCCCAACACGGCTCTCCCAAAACTCTCCCAACACGGCTCTCCAAACACTCTCTCCAACACGGCTCTCCCAACACACTCTCCCAACACGACTCTCTCCCAACACGGCTCTCCCAACACGGCTCTCCCAACACGGACTCCCCACACGCTCTCCCAACACGGCTCTCCCAACACGACTCTC
The DNA here is from genome assembly GCA_019594935.1 of Periophthalmus modestus. Lineage (NCBI taxonomy): Eukaryota > Metazoa > Chordata > Actinopteri > Gobiiformes > Gobiidae > Periophthalmus > Periophthalmus modestus. The sequence goes on along the minus strand of JAIEZT010000013.1, from coordinate 4,581,381 downwards.
CCAACACACTCTCTCCCAACACGGCTCTCCCAACACGGCTCTCCCAACACGGCTCTCCCAACACGGCTCTCCCAAACACGGCTCTCCCAACACGGCTCTCCCAACACGGCTCTCCCACACGGCTCTCCCAACACGGCTCTCCCAACACACTCTCCCAACACGGCTCTCCCAACACGGCTCTCCCAACACGGCTCTCCCACACGGCTCCCCCAACGGCTCTCCCACACGACTCTCCCAACACGACTCTCCCTCAACACGGCTCTCCCAACACGGCTCTCCCAACACGGCTCTCCAACACGGCTCTCCCAACACGACTCTCCCAACACGACTCTCTCCCAACACGGCTCTCCCAACACGGCTCTCCCAACACGGCTCTCCCCACACACTCTCCCAACACGGCTCTCCCAACACGGCTCTCCCAACACGGCTCTCCCAACACGGCTCTCCCAACACGGCTCTCCCAACACGGCTCTCCCAACACGGCTCTCCCAACCCAACACACTCTCTCCCAACACGGCTCTCCCCAACACGGCTCTCCCAACACGGCTCTCCCAACACACTCTCCCCAAACCACACTCTCCCAACACGGCCTCCCAACACGCTCTCTCCCAACACGCTCTCCCAACACGCTCTCCCAACAACGGCTCTCCCAACACGGCTCTCCCAACACGGCTCTCTCCCAACACACGGCTCTCCACACACGGCTCTCCCAACACGGCTCTCCCAACACGGCTCTCCCAACACGGCTCTCCCAACACGGCTCTCCCCCAACACGGCTCTCCCAACACGACTCTCCCAACACGGCTCTCCCAACACGGCTCTCCCAACACGGCTCTCCCAACACGACTCTCCAACACGGCTCTCCCCAACACGGCTCTCCCAACACGGCTCTCCAACACGGCTCTCCCAACACGGCTCTCTCCAACAACGGCTCTCCCCACACGGCTCTCCAACACACGGCTCTCCCAACACGGCTCTCCAACAACACGGCTCTCCCAACACGGCTCTCCCAACACGGCTCTCCCAACACGGCTCTCCCAACACGGCTCTCCCAACACGGCTCTCCCAACACGGCTCTCCCAACACGGCTCTCCCAACACGGCTCTCCCAACACGGCTCTCCCAACACGGCTCTCCCAACACGGCTCTCCCAACACGGCTCTCCAACACACGGCTCTCCCAACACGGCTCTCCCAACACGGCTCTCCCAACACGGCTCTCCCAACACGGCTCTCCCAACACGGCTCTCCCAACACGGCTCTCCCAACACGGCTCTCCCCCAACGGGCTCTCCCAACACTCTCCCAACACGGCTCTCCCCCAACACGGCTCTCCCAAACGGCTCTCACAACACGGACTCTCTCCACACACGGCTCTCCCAACACGGCTCTCCCAACACGGCTCTCCCCACACACGCTCTCCCAACACGGCTCTCCCACACACGGCTCTCCCAACACGGCTCTCCCCCCAACACGGCTCTCCCAAACACGCTCTCCCAACACGGCTCTCCCAACACGACTCTCCCAACCAACACGGCTCTCCCAACACGGCTCTCCCAACACACGGCTCTCCCAACACGGCTCTCCCAACACGGCTCTCTCTCCCAACACGGCTCTCCCAACACGGCTCTCCCAACACGGCTCTCCCCCACACGGCTCTCCCAACACGGCTCTCCCAACACGGCTCTCCCACACGGCTCTCCCAACACGGCTCTCCCACACGGCTCTCCCAACACGGCTCTCCCAACACGGCTCTCCCCAACACGGCTCTCCCAACACGGCTCTCCCAACACGGCTCTCTCCCAACACGACTCTCCCCAACACGGCTCTCCCCCAACACGGCTCTCCCAACACTCTCCCAAACGACTCTCCCAACACGACTCTCCCAACACGACTCTCCCAACACACTCTCTCCCAACGGCTCTCCCAACAACACTCTCTCCCAACACGGCTCTCCCAACACGGCTCTCTCCACACGGCTCTCCCAACACGGCTCTCCCAACACGCTCTCCCAAACACTCTCTCCCAACACTCCCTCTCCCAACACGCTCTCCCAACACGGCTCTCCCACACACGGCTCTCCCAACACGGCTCTCCCAACACGGCTCTCCCAACACGGCTCTCCCCCACACGACTCTCCCAACACGACTCTCCCAACACGGCTCTCCCAACACGGCTCTCCCAACACGGCTCTCCCAACACGGCTCTCCCAACACGGCTCTCCCAACACGGCTCTCCCAACACGGCTCTCCAACACACGGCTCTCCCAACACGGCTCTCCCAACACGGCTCTCCCAACACGGCTCTCCCAACACGGCTCTCCCAACACGGCTCTCCCACACGGCTCTCCCAACACGGCTCTCAACACGGCTCTCCCAACACGGCTCCCAACACGGCTCTCCCAACACAACTCCCAACACGGCTCTCCCAACACGGCTCTCCCAACACGGCTCTCCCAACACGGCTCTCCCAACAACGGCTCTCCCAACACGGCTCTCCCAACACGGCTCTCCCAACACGGCTCTCCCACACACGCTCTCCCAACACGGCTCTCCCAACACGGCTCTCCCCAACACGGCTCTCCCAACACGGCTCTCCCAACACGGCTCTCCCAACACGGCTCTCCCAACACGCTCTCCCAACACGGCTCTCCCAACACGGCTCTCCCAACAACACGCTCTCCCCACACACGGCTCTCCCAACACGGCTCTCCCACACGGCTCTCCCAACACGGCTCTCCTCCCAACAACGGCTCTCTCCCAACACGGCTCTCTCCCACACTCTCTCCCAACACGGCTCTCTCCCAACACGGCTCTCCCAACACACTCTCTCCCAACACGGCTCTCCCAACACACTCTCTCCCAACACGGCTCTCCCAACACGACTCTCCCAACACGCTCTCCCAACACGGCTCCAACACGGCTCCAACACGGCTCCAACACGGCTCTCCCAACACGGCTCTCCCAACACGGCTCTCCCTCACACGGCTCTCCCAACACGGCTCTCCCAACACGGCTCTCCCAACACGGCTCTCCCAACACGGCTCTCCCAACACGGGCTCCCAACACGGCTCCCAACACGGCTCTCCCAACACACGCTCTCCCAACACACGCTCTCCCAACACGGCTCTCCCAACACGGCTCTCCCAACACGGCTCTCCCAACACGACTCTCCCAACACGGCTCTCCCAACACGACTCTCCCAACACGGCTCTCCCAACACGGCTCTCCCAACACGGCTCTCCCAACACGGCTCTCCCAACACGGCTCTCCCAACACGGCTCTCCCAACACGGCTCTCCCAACACGGCTCTCTCCCAACACGGCTCTCCCAACACGCTCTCCCACACACGGCTCCCCAACACGGCTCTCCCAACACGGCTCTCCCAACACGGCTCTCCCAACACGGCTCTCCCAACACGGCTCTCCCAACACTCTCCCAACACGGCTCTCCCAACACTCTCCCAACACGGCTCCCAACACGGCTCTCCCAACACACTCTCCCAACTCCCACACACGGCTCTCCCAACACACTCTCCCCCAACACGGCTCTCCCAACACGGCTCTCCCAACACGCTCCCAAACACGGCTCCCAACACGGCTCTCCCAACACGGCTCTCCCAACACGGCTCTCCCCACACGGCTCTCCCAACACGGCTCTCCCAACACGGCTCTCCCAACACGGCTCTCCCAACACACTCTCTCCCAACACGGCTCTCCCAACACGGCTCTCCCAACACGGCTCTCCCAACACGGCTCTCCCAACACGGCTCTCTCCCAACACGACTCTCCCAACACGGCTCTCCCAACACGGCTCTCCCAACACGGCTCTCCCAACACGGCTCTCCCAACACACTCTCCCAACACGGCTCTCCCAACACGGCTCTCCAACACGGCTCTCCCAACACCAACTCTCCCAACACGGCTCTCCCAACACGACTCTCCCAACACGGCTCTCCCACACGGCTCTCCCAACACACGGCTCTCCCCAACAACACGGCTCTCCCCACACACGGCTCTCCCAACGGCTCTCCCAACACGGCTCTCCCAACTGGCTCTCCCAACACTCTCCCAACACGGCTCTCCCAACACACTCTCTCCCAACAACGGCTCTCCCAACACGGCTCTCCCAACACGGCTCCCCCACACGGCTCTCCCACACGGCTCTCCCCAACACGGCTCTCCCAACACGGCTCTCCCAACACGGCTCTCTCCCAACACGGCTCTCCCAACACGGCTCTCCCAACACTCTCCCAACACGGCTCTCCCAACACGCTCTCCCAACACGGCTCTCCCAACACGGCTCTCCCAACACGGCTCTCCCAACACGGCTCTCCCCAAACACGGCTCTCTCCAACAACGCTCTCTCCCAACACGGCTCTCCCAACACGGCTCTCCCAACACGCTCTCTCCCACACACGGCTCTCCCCACACGGCTCTCCCAACACGGCTCTCCCAACACGGCTCTCCCAACACGGCTCTCCCAACACGGCTCTCCCAACACGGCTCTCCCAACACGGCTCTCCCAACACGGCTCTCCCAACACGGCTCTCCCAACACGGCTCTCTCCCACACACGGCTCTCCCAACACGACTCTCCCAACACGGCTCTCCCTCTCCCCACTCACCCAACTCTCTCCCAACACGGCTCTCCCAACACGGCTCTCCCAACACGGCTCTCCCAACACGGCTCTCCCAAACACGCTCTCCCAACACGGCTCTCCCCCACACGGCTCTCCCAACACGGCTCTCCCAACACGGCTCTCCCAACACGGCTCTCCCAACACGGCTCTCCCAACACGGCTCTCCCAACACGGCTCTCCCAACACGGCTCTCCCAACACGGCTCTCCCAACACACGGCTCTCCCAACACGCTCTCCCCCACGGCTCTCCCAACCACGCTCTCTCCCAACACGGCTCTCCCAACACACTCTCTCCCAACACGGCTCCCAACACGGCTCTCCCAACACGGCTCTCCCAACACGGCTCTCCCAACACGGCTCTCCCAACACGGCTCTCCCAACACGGCTCTCCCAACACGGCTCTCCCAACACGGCTCTCCCAACACGCTCTCCCAACACGGCTCTCCCAACACGGCTCTCCCAACACGGCTCTCCCAACACGGCTCTCCCAACCAACACGGCTCTCCCAACACGGCTCTCCCAACACGGCTCTCCCAACAACACTCTCCCAACACGGCTCTCCCAACACGCTCTCCCAACACGCTCTCCCAACAACACTCTCTCCCAACACACTCTCTCCCAACACGGCTCTCCCAACACGGCTCTCCCAACACGCTCTCCCAACACGGCTCTCCCAACGGCTCTCTCCCACACGGCTCTCCCAACACGGCTCTCCCAACACGGCTCTCCCAACACGGCTCTCCCAACACGGCTCTCCCAACACGGCTCTCCCAACACGGCTCTCCCAACACGGCTCTCCCAACACGGCTCTCCCAACACGGCTCTCCCCAACGGCTCTCCCAACACGGCTCTCCCAACACGGCTCTCCCAACACGGCTCTCCCAACACGCTCTCCCAACACTCTCTCCCAAACACGACTCTCCCAACCCGGCTCTCCCAACACGGCTCTCCCCACACGGCTCTCCCAACACGACTCTCCCCAACACGGCTCTCCAAACACGGCTCTCCCAACACGGCTCTCCCAACACGGCTCTCCCAACACGGCTCTCCCAACACGGCTCTCCCAACACGGCTCTCCCAACACGGCTCTCCCAACACGGCTCTCCCAACACGGCTCTCCAACACGGCTCTCCCAACACGGCTCTCCCAACACGGCTCTCCCAACACGGCTCTCCCAACACGGCTCTCCCAACACGGCTCTCTCCCAACACGGCTCTCCCAACACGGCTCTCCCAACACTCTCCCAACACGGCTCTCCCAACACGGCTCTCCCAACACGGCTCTCCCAACACGGCTCTCCCAACACGGCTCTCCCAACACGGCTCTCTCCCAACGGCTCTCCCAACACGGCTCTCCCAACACGGCTCTCCCAACACGGCTCTCAACAACACTCTCCCAACACGCTCTCTCCAACACGACTCTCCCAACACGGCTCTCCCAACACGACTCTCCCAACACGGCTCTCCCAACACACGACTCTCCCAACACGGCTCTCCCAACACGGCTCTCCCAACACGGCTCTCCCCAACACGGCTCTCCCAACACTCTCTCCAACACGGCTCTCCCAACACGGCTCTCCCAACACGGCTCTCCCACACACGGCTCTCCCAACACGGCTCTCCCAACACGGCTCTCCCAACACGGCTCTCCCACACACGCTCTCCCAACACGGCTCTCCCAACACGGCTCTCCCAACACGGCTCTCCCCACACGGCTCTCCCAACACGGCTCTCCCAACACGGCTCTCCCAACACGGCTCTCCCAACACGACTCTCCCAACACGGCTCTCCCAACACGGACTCTCCCAACACGGCTCTCCCAACACGGCTCTCCCCACACGGCTCTCCCAACACACGGCTCTCCCAACACGGCTCTCTCCACAACACTCTCCCAACACGGCTCTCCCAACAACGGCTCTCCCAACACGGCTCTCCCAACACGGCTCTCCCAACACGGCTCCCCCAACACGGCTCTCCCAACACGGCACTCCCAACACGCTCTCCCAACACGGCTCTCCCAACACGGCTCTCCCAACACTGCTCTCCCAACACGGCTCTCCCAACACGACTCTCCCAACACGGCTCTCCCAACACGGCTCTCCCAACACGGCTCTCCCAACACGGCTCTCCCAACACGGCTCTCCCAACACGGCTCTCCCAAGACGGCTCTCCCAACACGGCTCTCCCAACACGGCTCTCCCAACACGGCTCTCCCAACTTGGCTCTCCCAACACTCTCCCAACACGGCTCTCCCAACACGGCTCTCCCAACACTGCTCTCCCAACACGGCTCTCCCAACACACTCTCCCAACACGGCTCTCCCAACACGGCTCTCCCAACACGGCTCTCCAAACACAACACTCTCCCAACACGACTCTCCCAACAACGGCTCTCCCACACGGCTCTTCCCACTCTGCTCTCCCAACAACGGCTCTCCCAACACGGCTCTCCCACCCAACGGCTGCTCCTCCCAACACGGCTCTCCCCCACACGGCTCTCCCAACACGGCTCTCCCCAACACCGGCTCTCCCACACTCTCCCAACACGGCTCTCACCAACACGGCTCTCCCAAGACTCTCCCAACATTGGCTCTCCC